>OZ005649.1:261202341-261244841 GCA_963930645.1 Salticus scenicus | reverse complement strand
TCAATAACACCAACAATGCGTCAAAAAACTTGATTTGACGTGTTCATGTTTGCATTCAAAATGGTGGCGAACATTTTCAACATTTTCTGTAAGGAATGGTAATGTAAAAATTTGAATTAAATTATGTTTTTCAAAAATAAAATGATCACAGGATTAAGTAACAATGTGCGTCTCCATTTCTGTTTTACCTCTCAAATAAAGTTGTAACAGTTCAACAGTGTTAGAAATTGACTTCCACACTTAAACAAGGTTCAAATAATTATACTTCAGTGTTAGGATAGTTGCCACATCCGTCAGATTTAAGGGTATTAAGAAAAACCAACGGGTACTCTTTTAAACTGATCACCTTGTATATACACATATATATCTTAGTGACTTTGGCAGATAAAATCTGCTAATTTAGCAGTTTTCTTATTTATATATTTATCTGTCCGCAAGTAATATGTTAAGAGATTGACTTTATACGCATGTGTTCTTGTTGACTATATAGGGGAAATTTTATGTAAAATTCTAGCAATTCTGATTGAAATTTGGGCTGTTAAATTCCTTTTGCAACATATGAAAAGAAAATTATATATATATATATATATATATATATATATATATATATTATTTTCATTTTCTATTAAAAAAATAAAATAAAATAAAAATAAGGCCGGAATAAAAATTTTGTACGCCTGTGAGAAAAGAAGAGAAAAAACATTCTCAGTAGAATGCTTTCGGTAAATTTATTCGAAAAAAATCTGGTCGTTTGGACATTTATTATAGCTTTAATGATTTACTAGCAGGCATTGCCCGCTTCGCTGGTCACTAAATTTAAAGGAAACTCTTTTCTATATAGCTTTATAAAATAAAATAAATTACTGAAATTGTTCAAAAGCTCGCTTCAGGTCCCTACTGCCTTCGGCAGCGATTTGGTCATCCACTGCATCTCGGCGCTTGTCCCTATTACCTGCGACAATGGTTTACCAATGAGCTTCCATTTAGGTGCTTATTATATAACAGTTTCGAAATAGATAGTATCGAAAAAATTGGAGTTTCCCTTTTATATTTGAATCCCAGTTACATGTGAACAACACTGTACGTGGTGCACATAATATTTGCTTTTACGTTATTTCCTATGTTTATTTTGTTTATCCAATCACACAGAGGCTCATTTGTTTGTGTGATAAATTAGCATAGTGATTATTATATAAAAAAATAAATAAATAGGTAAACATTATCGTGCTACACAACTTTATTATGTCGCTCCATTGGCGGCTTTTGAATTTTTGTCGCCATATTAGCGATGGATTTTTTTTTTTTTTTTTGTATGAAAAGGGGAAGACTGTTTTGCTAATAATTTTATCAGACTCTTTTTTGTTTATACATAAGAATCCTTCATATTCTGCTTATATTTTTAATGGTTTTTAGGTTTAAAATAGTGCTTGTTGAAATAAATTTCCTATGTTTAAAACTGCATTTTTTCTGTAAATTTTGTGTAAAAATAAATCATTTATGTTTTTATATATTTGATGCGCTACTTAGATTAAAATGGCTGGTGCTATATTAAACTTCTTGTCGAAAAACGTTCGGTGTACTTCAACACCAAAATTTAAAAAATCGCCCAGCAGGATCTATTAATGAAACTGATAAAATAAAAATATGGTTCATAGAGTTTAAATAATCTATTTAAAAAAACTTTTAAAACCCAAATTCTTAATGTATCGTATCACATACATAGATATAGTAATAATATATAGATTGATCATTGGGGAGAAAAAAGGGATTCCTTTTCACTCGGGAAAAGACGGCGATTTTACCAAAATATGGCAGTCTTTCCCCGAGTGAATACACATGGGAGTACACACGAATATTTTAGCAAATAAAATTCATGAATAATTTATTTACTAAAGGTGAATGAAAAACTCCAGATATAGTTTAAAATTCATTTTTCTTCTTTTCTTTTCTTTCTTTTTTTTTTTTCCAATACCACTTAATGGCTGATTCCAAGGCTTTTTTTTTCGGCATCAAAAATCTTTGCACGATAATATGGGGATGATAGACCTATATATATTATTATATCTATGATCACATAAATCTTTTCGAAGTTAGAATAAAACTTAATTTGAAAATAAAATTAGAAATTCTAACTTCTAAAGTTTCATTAAATTATTTATTTCAATTTATAATTGTTGACAAAAAAATTAAACTTTAAATTTTACATCTACTTTTTATGATAGCACGCGATCTTGTTTTATATAAAAATCAAACCATTAAATTAATTTTTTTACTTATTTTTATTTCATATTGCTCGCGCACTTCTTATTTCCTAATTCAAAATTATAATAAAAAAAAAAAAAAATCTTTTTCGATATCGCTTGTAACGATACTGATTATTATTAATTTTCTTTTCTTTTTCTTTCAATAATAATTTAAAGAAAAAAAAAAAAAAGATTTTGATGAAATTCTGGAAAAAGCAGAATTTAGTTTAGGACGGAGGACTATTAGTTTTTTTTTTTTTTTTTTTTTTTCCTTTTCCAAATTATAACATCGCTTTCAAATTATTCAATTATAATTTCAGTAAATTTTAGATTTCGACAAATGTTCAACTATCGAAAACGACAACGCAAAAATCCCAGATTGAGACTAATAGACCCTCAGTCCTTAAAAAAAAAAAAAAAAAAAAAAAAAAATGTAACTTTTTTGTTTATTAACCAAAAAAAATGATGAAATTTGAAATGCAAGTTGGTCTTGTGAGGTACAGGCTGTATATTATATTTTTTGTGTTCGCGAGAGAAAATTTAAAAGAATTTGAAAGCTGCAATTTTTAATCCCACTTCAAAAACATGTGACTTAATGTGAAGCAGATTTTTTATTTATATTTTTTTTCTCCTAACGTTTTCCATACAATCTTCTGCTGTTGCCAACTAAAATTCATACTTAGTTCAATTCAGTTAATTTTAAAAAATCTAATTCTCCGATTGGTAAGCTGTTTAATACATCGGATTCACAAAAATTTTCCCTTTCATTTGGTATCTTATTTGTAACGATACGACTGATATTTCTAATTTATTTTCTAATCTTTCTGATTTATTTTCCTCATTTTAAATAAATGTACGTTTTTTTTTTTTTTTTTTTTTTTTTTTTTTTTTTTTTTTTTTAATTTTATTATTATTATTCTGTCGAAAAAAAGAATTGGCAACAATTAAATTATGGATAAAATTTAAATGGCTTATTTATCAGAAATTAGAAGGTTATTATTTTCACATTTTAATTAATTAAGAAAAAACTAATCAAAAATTCGAAAATCTGACTTCGATGTGCACAATGACCCTTCGGGGGGCACCTTTGTGTTAAATCTCGTGACTGTCCGAGCTACCGTTTTCGAGAACAGTGAAATATATATACAAATATTGCTCACTTAATAGTATAAGATAATGCGTGATGAATACGGAATCCGTTTTGGTGATTCTGTTTTCAAAAATATAACTTAAAACTTAGAGGAACTCGTTACAGTGATCTTTCTAAAAGGCCTTCTTGGGGTAATGTATGTGATCATCATGTAGTATTGTTATATATATTGTTTTCGTACTGTTATTATAATTATATTACTTGTTCTTATGCATTAAAGCGCGCATCATCTTTATGATTTATGTGGATGAAGCGCGCAAGGCCTATTTCAGTTAATAATAATAATAATGATTACTATTTCACGGTTTTATTGGATGCGTAGCTTACAAGTCTTTTTATCGTGAATGCCACTTAAATAAATATTACGGGAGTCTCAAAGTATATAGGACTCTGTTTATAATGATTATCATTTTAACGATTTATTTGTGCGAAGTGATTAGTGCTTCGTTAAGGTGATCGCGGTATTAGTTATTTAGGGCTGTGAAATAAACAAATTCAATCTTGTTTGTTTTACTTTAGAAGCCTGTAATATTAGCATATTCATTTGCGGGCGTATCTGCTTTAATTATCGCCTAGTTACTTTCTAAACTTAATAATCTGCCACGATTATTTAATACGAATGAATGTTCATCATTCATGAAATGTTACATTTATTAAAAATTAAACACCAGTCCTACACTGTAAAAAAAAAAAAAAAAAAAAAAAAACGGTAGATTTACAGCATAATATGCTGGCAATATGGGTGCTTGGAGGTAGGAAATTAAAAAAGAAGTTATTTACAGCAGAAACAGCCATAAAAGAGTCTTGTTTTACAGATGTTCCCTCTGTAAATTGCCTTATTTAACAGCAGAATGTGCTGGCAATATAGGTGCCAGCACATTTTGCTGTAAAAGCTTCCTTTTTTTTTTTTTTTTTTTTTTTTTTTTTTTACAGTGTATTCCTATCCCGCTGAAAATAAGTATCATGAAAAACGGCAGTTTTTTGAGTGACGCAAGCGGAGGGACAAACGGGACGCTGCGAACTCATATATACGGCTAGTTTGACATCAAAGAGATTTGTAAAAGCCGACACTTAATATCTCAGCAAATATGCCATATTTTGTTCTGATCTTTTAAAAATAGTCTTTTATCTTCGGTCTTAATCTATCCTGAAAATTTTACATTTCTACATGCAGTATGTTTTGAGATCTGAATCTCAATTTAAAGCCAAAAAGGAAAAATGTGAGGTGTAAGGATGTAATGGACTAAATTCATGAAAAAATATCTCTAAAACCGCACGAACGATTTTAATTTAATTAATATATGTTGTTAATGGGATCTTTCTGAATCTAGTAACGTTTTTGTTTTTTTTCAGGAAAACTCTTGTTTTTTATATAAATCGCTTTAAATATGGAACTATATTACTCCGCCAATTACATATGTTTCTTCGGGTGAAAACGCTGTTATGCGGTTCTTACTCGTAAGGTATGAGAGTTGGTTTATTGACCGACTTGAATGCAGCCAATGAATTATTTAGAATTTTTTTTTAACGCAAAAGTACTTTATTACGTGTTTAAAATATTTATTGTATATATACTAAGTCAAATTCACTTAAAAATATTTTCTCTTCTGTTATGAAAAAAATATTTTTGATTTCAAAATTTCATATTTAGTCATAGAAATATTTAGATAATATTTTAAATAAGGAAGTATTTTGTAATTTTAGATATTCCATTTTATCATAATAATGATGAATTTACAATTTTTTAAAGCGAAAAATTTTTTAATCATTCATGAAAATCGATTTTATAATAACTCAATGATTTGCGATTTCTATTCATGTATCCTTACGCTCCGGGAATGAAAAAAAAAAAAAAACAGCAAATAGAGTTTTGGCGCCATCTATCGTTTTTATTTAAAACATACTCTTTCGTAAATACATATATATTTTTCTTTTTAAAAATTAAAAATCTCCTTTGAAAATACAGTTAGTGTTTATTCATTTATTTATTTTTCAAACTTTAAAATGATACATATTTTAAATATTAACATAATCAATTTTCTTCTTATTATTATTCAAAGCAATGACTAGAGGATGAAACAGTGCTTGCACTGTTTATTAGAAAAAACAGTGTTTTAATAAACAGTGTTTAAACAGTGTTTTAATAAAATTCATTTTTCATGAATTTCATTAAAATTCATGAAAAATGTGTCAAAAAGCAATTATTAAAAAACACGTCAAAATAAATAACATCTTTACTTTGAAACCCATAATAATTTATTTAAAAAAAATTATTCTTTCTTTTGTTTTTTTAATTAATTAATTTGTGCATGAAAAATTCTATTTCATAAATATATTTACAATTACAGTAAACAAAAAATCCTCCTTTAATTTTAAATAACTATTTCTACCTGTTTCTAAACAAGTTTTTTTTTTTTTTTTTTTTAATGAAAAAAAAAAAAAAGTTAAATCTGTATGTATATGATTTAAAAAAAAAACTACTAGATGGCGCCACTACATTTAATTTTTTTTTCTTAAAAAAAAAAAAAAAAAAAAAAGAAAGAAAGAAAAAAAACTTTTAATAGCTTCGAAACATGTAGAAATAATTATTTAAAATTAAAGGAGGGTTTTTTGTTTATTGTAGTTGTAAATATATTTATGAAATAGTATTTTTACGCAGAAATTTCATTTTTTTTAAAAGCTTAACTTATATTTTCCATAAAATTTTTCTCCGGGTGATTTTATCTTATTTTTAAAATTATAGAAATGTAAAGCTTAATTTATATTTTGTCTATTCCCCCCCCCCCCAATCGTTTTATATGAAAATATATAGGAAGTAATTTTTGCCTGCACTTTTGATGAAAATTTAAATTGTGAATATTGAAGCAGTATACTTAGCCTCAAAAGGGGAAAGAAAATATATAAAATTCCATTTTTAACATTTACTTGATATTTTTGTTTTAATTGTTTAATTTGTAATTCCCTAAAAAGAAACTTGCAAAATGTAAATTACGTAATTCTAAATTAAATTTGAAAATTTTCACTTACTTTTCTTTCTTTTTCTTTTCTTTTTTTTTTTTTTTTTTTTTTTTTAAGAGTTTGAGAATCCCAGTCAATAAATTTTTCTAGTGCGAAACTTCTCCATTTTGTTTCCAAGTGGCAGGCTACTTGAAAATTCGTCAGCATGATAACGTTTGAAATACTGAATTAATTCACACTAAATTTGTAGTGTGGATTTATCTCAGAAATGTATTTGATATGTTCATTTGCCAACTTAATCCACCCTCTTGTTTCCCTGTACCAACACACTGAAAATTTCAAATTTACATTAGAAAGGTTTTATGAACCGATTTGCTTAAAACTCCATTTATAAATAGCCTTCATTTATAAATCCACTAAGTCCATTAATAAATTGTAGCTGCCATTTTGAAAAAAAAAATGGTGACAACTTCATAAGAAAAGATAAATTAGTTTACCCTTCCTAGGAGCCAGAAGGACTTGTTTTAATTTTTTGATCAATAACCACAAAAAAGTAATGATATCAGTACAAAAAACCCTTAATCCAAAACTGCAAGTAAAATTTGTGTAAATGTTTTCTTTACGTCACACTACCTCTTTGAGCAAATTTTCACTTAGTTGGACACTATGATACTATGTTTTGGATAGCGTGATGCAAAAGATAAATCAATTTATTGAAATAAATAATTTTACTTTATAATGCTAACTCAGTGAAAGTATAATTATTTGACAGTATATTTGAAAATTAAAAGCACTGTTTAAATGTGTAAATACACTTTATTAGACAAAACAAAAGTAATTTTAATGGAATCTAAAAACAAATCTTTTAAAATAACACCGAGGCGCCACTGGAATTTTTATATCATTCCTTTTAAAACTGTTATTTTGAATTTGAAATGCGAATGAAAAAGCATCAGTGAGTGTATTTTATATATCTGTCTGATCTTGAAGTTAAAAATATTACGTTTGCATTATAAATAAAAGATAAAAGTGAATGTATATTTTCTATGTATATTTTATATCTATGTATATTTTAACTAATTGCAAAGCGTCACTTAAAATTTAATATCATTATTTTTAAGACTCATATTTCAAATTCTTATAGCCACAAAGTAGCGGCGTCACAAACTTTTAAGCCGTTAAGGGTTTTTTGTACTGATCTGTTTTTCTTATATTTTACAGTGTTTCTCAAACAAAAAAAAAAAAAAAAAAAAAAGTTTATAACTGTCTCTAAAGTAAAAATAAGCATTTTTAATTAATAAAAAGCCCCCAAATGCTTTTATAGCTCCAAATTTTAGGGGGAAGTTTGCTTTTGATTTGTGTAGCTTTATGAACGTCTAAAAGAATACTTTCATATTATTATTATTATTATTACTGATTCATTTTATTTGCATGTATTGTTTAATCTGAAATGAATTCTAATGTTTTCTTTCTTTCTTTTTTTTTCAATTATTTATTTAGCAAAATGATGGCGTACGACGCGAGACCCAATGCAGAATTCCCGCTCCCTGGAGGGACGAACTTTATCCAAGGGTAAGAAAATCATGAGTCATTTTACGTATAGACCACTGATTCACTATTCACCTTTTGATTTGTCACTAATTTCGTATCCTATCAGTAACAATATTTTACTTTTCAAAAAAAAAAAAAAAATTGAGTCTCCTCTCTCCTTCTTACAATTTTTCCATCTTATAGAATTACTCATTACTTTTTATTATTATTATTATAAATTTTATTCAGTTTTTCACATTCGAAAAATTCACAACCGTTAAATTTATATTCGTTTTCCATTTTTTTTTTTTTTTTTTTTTTTTTAATTCATTTCCTTTCACAGCTAAAAAATGAGAAAAATGCACTCAGTTAATTTTTAATGTTTTTGAATTCAAAATTTTAATAAATCAATTTTTCGAAAATGAGTAGGTACCAATTCACGGATGTGAATTTTTAGAATGTGAAAACGGTATTAAAAATATATATATTAGGTAATGTGTAATTTTGCAAACAAATTTTCCCATAGAATAACATGAGCTTTGCCTTATGGCGACTATAGGAAGAGACGGTCCCCTTAATGTTGTTTGCTAATTCCGTTTAGTAAATGAGGGGATTTCACATTTCATCTCCAAACTACTCACAGTGTGTTTTTTCATAAATTCGAGCCAAATATTTAAAAATTAATGTATTTTTAATGTTTGCATATTAAAATAGTGTTGAAGATAGTACAACTTTCTAAAAAATATTTTATTTCAATTTCTCTATTTTTATATGTTATTCTTGTTCTTTAATTTTGAAAAGTAATAAATAAATAAAATACAAAATTGTTATATAATGTTAATGTAGAATTTAAAAAGTTCTTTAATAGATGTTTTTTAGGGTACTTCAAATGTGTCTTAACAGAGTGTCTTTCATAAACTCGATTTTTATATTGTCACTTTGCTTTTAAAAGTAATTTTTTAAGCTATTACAAAAAATAATTTTATTTTATTATATGTATACAATTATTGTAATTGAGATTGCTTTTTACTTCCAATATTCATAAAGGATATTAATATTTAAAAATTTACAGAATCATTATACTTAAAAATACTTTTCAGACAGCCCAGTTCTGTAGTTTTCTCATGGTAAGCACGTATTTATTCAACCTTTTATTTACGTCATAATGCAAAATTTAGCGCATTGCAAAATTTAGGTGTCTCTATTTCGGCGAAGACTTTTTAACTGCGGTTTAAGACACAACAATTGTTTTAAAATTATTCTGTCGGGTCATTTATGTGGTCGCATCGCATCGACACGCTTCAGTCACATTGGATTCTGCTTTACACAGAAAGGAAACACTCCCCCTTCTTTGCACCGTTCCACTTCAGATCATCACATCATGTAGAACCAATGAGGATCAGACGTTACTTAATGTGGGAAAAAAAAAAAAAAAAAAAAAAAAAGGAACAAAATATCACCATGGAGACAGCATCCATACACAATACACAAAAGTTTAAAATGAATCGTGAAATACCGGTTAAACATACAGGCAGATTTCCTGATCATTTACCTCTTTTATGAAATGTTGTGACCCTGTTATTTGTATGGAGGTTAAAAAAAAAAAAGTCTCGTGTATGATAACTTTCTAATTTTGTTTTGTATTATTTTAATATAAATTTAACATATTATTATCCTTTATTGTATGCTTTTCAAATCACCGAAACATTCAATTCAAAATGTGTAAGTTAATGATCCATTAATCTTCAAACATAAAATTTCACGACCTTGTATCTAAATATACAAAATTAATTATTAATATTATCCCTTTTTGTATTCCCTTATAACTTTGCTTTTTGTAAATAATTTTCTTATACCGGCATAAATGTAATTTAAGTAAATAAGGACGATTATATGCGATTTAATTCCATTTAATATACAACTTCCGAATTTAAACAGTTAAAATTGTACTCCAACTGGTTTCAATGGTTTAAATAATGTGAAGTACAATTATAATTTTATCACTGATGCTGTACAATAAATCTAATAGATTTTTATTTTCTTAAAGTAAATAAAGATAAAACTACATTTTTTATTCTTTTCTTCTCTATTTGCCTTTCAAAATGTTATTACTGTTGTCGACTGTGAATTTTCGTTATTGACATTTTTTTTTTCCCTTTCGTGGGGACGGGGAGGGAGGAATTTACACTAAGTCAATTAACTTATTTTTTCCTCAAAACATAATTTTCAAATGAATTTAATTAAAAGATTAAAAAAATAAAATAACTGCTACATTTGTAGGAGAAACATGTGATTATGGACGGAATTTAAACTTCTGTAAATATGAATTGTTTATCATACTTTTTAACGAATTTATTTAAAGTTCACACAACATGGCACCAATTGTTAAGTGTTGTTTCGACCTGAAACTAATGTTGTGTGTTTGCAATGTTGATGCTTGCTTGCTTTTTTGTTTTTCAACACCAGTTATATCATTTTATATTTTTATACTTTTAAAATATTATATAACCTAGGTGGCTATAATTTACACCTAAATGGTTATTATAATTTAAATTATAACATTTAATATTTTTAGATCATTAAATCACAACTTAGGCTCTCTGGTTTTACGACTAAATGTTCATTATTACGTGAATTCTAATTATATTTCTAGCGAATAAATCTATGTAAAAATGAATATTTCAACACATTGTGAGTAATTATCTGATGTTAAGCCCTTGAGCATCATATTGAATCTAGCGATAGTATGCTCAGTATCAAAATATTTTCGTACCTTGTGAGTAATGTTGAAATCAAAGCCTATTGTCTGGACGTGGGATCTAGGCTTGGCTAGAATGTCTTCCATGGTAGTTTTGGGTCCTATTTCGTATTCACGCGAGTTCCACAGAAGAAACTTGCCAGAATATGTTCTAGAACCTAGGATTCCTTTAAAATCTCCACGATGGGCATTCGACCTACGCCGGGAAGCTGCGCGTAGACAATTGGCCTTAACCCCTACGCCACTACCGCACTACTGTTCGGTTAAGATGTCGAGCGCAACATAGATTCGGATCTGACTCTTCTTTTTTTTTTTTTTTTTTTACTTATAGAGATGAAGCTTTCGCCACTGTGTAAGTAATTAAATATCTCATATTAACCCTTTAAGCCCAAGATTCAATTTTATGACTATATGCTCAACACCAAAGTATCAAAAAAATATACTGAGAATACACGCGCGTTGAATATACACGCGTATCCCCTGGCATTTGAAGTTGAAATTAATGAAGTATGCACTTAATGTCGTCAGGGGTCGATCCAGGCAAAATTTGGGTCCCTTTTGAGGCCCCTTCACAAAATTCAAATTCATGAAAAGGGACCCTTCACAAAATTCAAATTTATAAAAAGGGACCCTTCACAAATTTCAAGTCCATAAAAAGCCCTTCACAAAACTCAAATTTATAAAATGAGTCCCTTCACAAGTTTTTCTTTTATAAAAATGATCCTTTTATTGAATGTTTTCATTTTTTCAGTTTTATTTTTAATTAAAGCCTTAATTTGGCTCAAAGAAACTCTATTAACTTGATATTAAACATTATATACAGCGATTGTTAAAATGAAAGATTTTACACAATATTTTACTTTTCACAAAAATAAAGATTTCACAAAAATATTTTGTTTTTCACAAAAAAGGGACCCAAAGATAAAAACCTGGATCGACCCCTGGTCGTGGTTCTTAAGGACTTAATATTCGATGTTTACTTAAAATTTATTGATTGATAATTAATTATATTTATTAATTTTTAAGTATGCCAAAATACAGTGCAGTCCATAAAAGTAGTGCCACAGCACAGGATTAATTAGATCGACCTTTTCTTTTAAACGCCTTCTCTATGATACTAAAACACTATTTTAGTTAAAAAAAAAAAAAAATACAGAGGACGATACGTAAGAAATTTGCATTACGACCTCACAATTAGAATAATATAGAATTTCAAAAATTATCTTGTAGTTTGGTGCTGTTTAAAGTAAAGCCCAGTGCTGCTTGAATGTAAATGTATCTTATTATTCGTTCAATACAATATACTGTCGATTATCTACGGAATTGAGTGGCACGGTTTCCATGGGTAATGCGAATCGCTGATAAACCGCACAAATGTTAAAAATGAGGAGTAACTAAGATTTTAAAAAAAGTATTTCAGCTCTAAAACTATTGCATTGTATATAAAGAATAATACAAATAGTGAAAATATTCTCAAATTACAGTAAAAAATGTTATTTTTTATGTATTAAGGTGCTTGCGTGTCGGAGGCGATTTTTTTTTTTTTTTTTTTTTTTTTTATATAATTGAAAAATTGCCTATTTATGTGCATTATATAATAGAATATAGTTAAAAACAGTGAATAACATGAAAAAATATGCACATTTTAAAATATTTTTATATTTAAGCTCACAATATACATAAAAATTGCGAAAACAAAAGCACTTTTTCAAAACATCATAAGTCAAATTTAAATAAAGATATTTTTATTGAGTAAATTTTTATTTTGATTACTGAAAGGTACTTAAGGGCGTGAACTAATCTCAAAACTATAACCATGTTATTTAATATTTTAGAGAAGTTAACATTTTACACGCTGAAAAATCATGAATATACGACAGTTCATAACTTCTATCGACAAATAATAATAATAATTTAACTAGATTCATTGCAGTAGTTCAATCCCTAAAACAACGCCTCTAGACTCTAGAGTATTTTGTTAAAGTTTCATAACATTACAAGTATAATTTTTTGAGTTATGATGTTTTGCGAAAAAGTAAAATGTTAAAAATCTCATTTCGGAAAAAAAAAGCAGAAAACATAACTAAAAACCAGATTTTACCTGTTAAGTAAAAAAAAAAAAAAAAAAATTAAAAAGCTCCTGATTTATTTCAAAGTTTTATTTTCTTTTTTAAATTCATTTTGTATGCAGTAACAAATTTTGAGGCTTATGTTGAGTAGAGCATTTACGTAAACAAACATTTACGGTCACTTTCGATTTCAAAAACTTGCGAGTGACTAATATTAAAATGCCTGTAACTCATGTTCTAAGCAGGATAGAAGCGAAATTCAAACTGATTTAGAAAACTAAAATGTTAGGCTTTAATATTAAACCGAAAATAGGAAATCGGATTTTTGACCGAAAATTGCATTCTAAAGGGACTCCTTAAAGAATATAAAAAACAATAAATAGAAAAATGTGCTTATAATGAAACCAAAGTACAACCTGTAATTTAATTTATGCATTAAATTAAGCAGTATAGTACCCAAGGCCTGATTAACGCTTGGGCCAACTGGGCCGTGCCCCAGGCGTTCTTGACTTGAGGGCCCGAAATTCCATTTACACTTGGAAAAAATAAATAAATAAAATAAATATATACAAAAATGTTTTTGAGAATAGTATTTCAAGAAAATTTTACTTCTGATAGAAAAATAAAAAATTTTAAAAAGGTAATATTTTACTGAAATATGCATTTTTAGGTGAAATAGTGGGAAAATGTAACGCTCGTTTTCAAAAAGCAGTGAAATACGTGGAAAAAGTAATAGCATAATGTACCCCAAATGCAAATAGGGTCCTCAGCCCACTTTTGGTAGTCTAGCTCTGTATAATAATAATTTTTTAAATTTACTTTTTTTTTTTATTCAATCATTTGCTTTCGTTTCTTGTTGAGAAAGTACTTTTTATTGGTCCTGTGCTTTCTTTGTAATTTTTGCAAAGCTTCTGCAATTTTTTTGTGAGATCTGTATTTTCTTTTTATCATTAAATAAAACTGTTGATATAAAAACCTTTAAAAATTAACTGAAAAGTAAAAAAGATAAGTTTGTAACCTATTGAAAGTTCTGCATAATCACCCCTTCTTTTTTTTTTAATAAAACATAGTTTTAAAATAGTTTTTCTGTATGCAAATTTTTTTATTTATCTGTTCCAACAGCGAGATTTAACAAAATGAAATCGAGGACCACATACTTCCCCGACTTGCATTTCAGACCACTGTTAAGGCTTTTTTACAAGAGCACTCTAATTTTTTTTTTTTTTTTTTTAACAGTTGATGTTTTTAATATGAAAATTTTTTATTATCAGTTAATATATATAGCTTTTGTTTTCACCAAAGAAACAACCTCTTGAATAATACGAAAAATTAACATAAGTCAGGTCCCCCCCCCCCCCCCCTTGTATCTCCTAATTCAGTTACTTTTAGTAAAAATATGCTCATGTTTTTTCTAATGGTCTTGTTAAATGGAAAATAAAATTTTCTAATTGACCAAATTTGTCTAAAGGAGGTCGTATAAAAATTTGAAAATTGTAAGTATAGGAAAATTAATGAACGCTTTCTTTTCTTATTTCCTACCTTATTTTGAGCATTTATTTATTATTATTATTTTTTTTTTTTTTCAATTTACATTGCTCATGTATCTGTAATGGGTAAATAATTAAACCACGTTTAAATCTTTTTGGAACACCTGTATATTGTTAAATTATAATAATTTAAAATCGAGGAGGGGGCTGGGATTAAAAATTACTTAGTTGAGAGTATTTTAAAAAATGTCAAAAAATGTAATTTTTTAACTGAATTTAATTTTTCCAAATATAGTTTTCGAGAAATTTTAATATACTTAATATTGCTATATTTCAATGCACATGTAGGCAAACTTTCATAAATTTATGACAGTAATTTACGTGTGGAATGCTAAAAATGTTAAAAGAAAAGTTATTTTTAACCCTTTCATTCCCCGTGATACGAATTGGAATCATAACATTTCAGATTTTCTTTTTTACCATCTAACACTCTCGCGGATTCAAAATGAACAATATTAAAATGTATATACATTTTACCACCGAAAAAAATATATTTTAGATGATTTCACTATCCTTGTTGATAAATGAAAGTATATATTTTACTCTATTCTGTTAATAATATAAGAATCAGTTTCCTGTTTTGGGCAATTTAAGTAAATTAACTGTTTGAAATATTTTTTTATTTTATTTTTTAACGTTTATAATTTGTATTTTAATTAATTGCAATATGTATTTCTTCCAAAATTTTGATATTTTTATTTATTGAAAAGTTAGGATTTTAATTTGCATCAGTGGTTATATTAAACATAAACATCTCTCGGTTACTTTGTTAGCTATATTAATTCGTACTCTGCTATTACTCGTATTAAAAAAAAAAAAAAAAAAAAAAAAAAAATATATATATATATATATATATATATATATATATATATATATATATATATATTTATATATTTACCTTTGAAATAAATTTATGACTAAATATAAGATTTATTGTTTTATGGATTGAAAAAATTGGGAATGAAATTATTAAAATAGTTCTTTTTTTTTTTTTTAATCTTTTAATATTTCTAAGTCGTCGAATTTATTTTTATACATTTCTCTTTCATCCTCTGTTTTGAATAGATTGTTAAAATTAATTTAAATAGGTTACAGATATGCATTCATAGAAGAAACATTCTGAAATAAAAACAGTTTTTGCCCCCCCCCCCCCCCCCCCCCCTTTGACGGATAAATAATGATGCAATTTTTAAACTAAAGATCAAGAGAAGGCAAATAAATGTATACTAAATTTAAACAACTGTACTTCGACAAAAACCATTTTTTTTTTTTTTTTTTTAATTACGTGATCATTTTTTTTAAAAAAGGTTAGTTGTTTTATCAAATTTTTAGTATTTTGGAAAGAAGTTTATTCTTTTTTAATGTTTATGTATAAAGTCTCCTAGTTTATAATCATTGATTTCTTTCTATTTCTTTCTATTGGTTTCATGATAATAGATTAATTTATTAATCACATTGTTTAAGTCAGGAACTACTCTAAAATAAAAAAAGTCTGGTGTGAAACAACCACACGATTTCCATTACCCGCTATTACATGTATTATATGCATTTTTGAGAGATAATGTGATCAGAAAACATAAAAGTGACGTAAAGAGAAAATCGTTAGAGCCGTTTTTGAGATACCAACTTTTACAAAAAATCAATTATTGACCGGAAAAAAATAATTACATACAAAAGCATATTTAAAAGTGAGTTAAAATGGCGAGTTTGAAAAAAATCCGTACAACCGTTTTTAAAGGAACGCCTTTGCGAGGCTTGAACTTGAGCTATTTATACAGGACGCCTATCAATTTTCCTGAACTAACCAACTATATCATTCGAAAGGACATCTAATAGAGTGTTTATATAGCAAGTTTGAAAAAAATCGTTAGAGCCGTTTTTGAGATACAGACTTACGGTCCCACTTCCGGTTTCCGATGTCCCACTTCCGGTTTTTCAATTTTCACCAAAATTTGGAAATTTCATCTGTACACCAGACGTATTTCAATTCTAAAGTTTCGTAGATCTATCTTTATTAGTTTCTGAGCTATAATAGCCAGAAAATTCTCCACATACATACATACATACATACATACATACACACACACATACATACACACTGACCAATTGCCAAAAACCACTTTTTTGGACTCAGGGGACCTTAAAACGTGTAAATCAGGTGAAAACCCGATATCGAATTTTCAGACCGAATACAATACTTCCATTACCTACGGTAGTAGGGTAATGGAAGTAAAAAATTTAATATACGGTCATCCATATTTTGAATCCTAATTATTGTTTTGGGGTTTTCCTGTAAACAATAAAATGCTGCATAGACAGAATATTTTTTATATTAATGCTAAAAGAGAAAATATATTAACTATATTTATATTATAGTTTAACTGTTTTCGTCATTTCTACCTCTGAACTCCTTTTTGAGTAGAAAGTTGTTTTACTAGCTTTTAAGTATGTCTCATGCTCAACCTAACTCGGACTGGAAATCATCTAGCATGTCTGGTTTTCCTAACATGGGTTCCAGCTTAGCTCGATTTTTTTTTTTTTTTTTCGAGTTCAAGTTTAAAATCACTGTAGCAATTTCATTCCTTGAAAAAAAGAAAGTTTGATCAATTAGAATTGATTTTACAATTTTCTATTATCCCAATTTATTGGATCAAATTTCATAGGACGGAAAATAATTTTTTTTTATAATGCTTGTTTATTTGGAAGATATAGTTAGTTTTTAGTAATATTTAAAGAAATGTTGAATTATCTCAGGTAATAAAACATATTAATTGCATTATAAAATTGTTTTTTCAATCTCACTGACTCAATAACTATTTGTTCAAAACTGTAAAATAAATAATGTATTGACTTCAAAGAGAATATTTTCATATTTTCCCTATATTTTTTAATAATTTTAAACGTCATTATTATTATTATTATTATTATTATTATTATTATTATTACTATTTAGATTTTTAAAAATGTCAAACCATCACGAACGACTTTTTTTTTTTTTTTTTTTTTTTTTTTTTTAACCGCGAAAATTTGAAAATTTTAAGTACCGTACTTTGATTTTTTATTTTATTTATTTATTTACTTTTTTTTTGGTCATATAACAATAATAATAAAAAGAAAACTTATTTCAGAAAATAATAATTAAAAGATAGTTAATTGTAAAACTGCCCATGGCACGTACTAACGTAAGTATAAAGGGATGGCTGCGCAAATCGGTGGCAAACTATTTATAGATACAAGATTATTCCTAGAGCAATTAATTTAATAGATTTAACATAATGTATATTATTTTTCTAAAAATAGAAAATGGTATTGAAAATTTTTTACAGGTGGTACCAATTGCAGTATATAACATGATTTGTGCCAAACATTGTGCTTCAATATTCATGTTCAGTTCTAACACATTGGTAGTATCGTGGTTTAAAGTGAATGAATACATTTAAAAAACTAACTGCTTATTTTATATGTATATTTTCATAAAAATAGCTATATTTTTTTCGTAAAAAGTATGGAGCTAAAACATTTTTATTTGCGAAATCTATTAAAAAATAAAATTCAAAATTTCCAAATCATTGAGAAATTAAAAACTAGAAGGTTGTGGCCACCACATGAATTTCTTCTACATTTTCCTATGCAAATTCACTCAGTTAAAATCATTATTTAATAAAATTATCTTCCATGATAATGCAGTACGATTTACAAATTAGAGAAGTGGTATAGCACTAAATATCCAAAAAAAGTTTCATTCTCGATATTACATTTAAAAAAAAAAAAAAAAAAAAAAAAAAAAAATCTGTAACTTTATTTTAAATTATCGCAGATCAATGGTTCAACCATTCATTTTAAAGGTATTGGCGAGCTCTTTTGAAAAATACCCATCATGAAATTTTATTCCCCTCGAGAGGTGACCCCCCCCCCCTGATGCTCCTACATATACAAAATTTTTTTCCCATTTGACTATCTCTATTAGAAATAATTTTTGTACATTTCATAATTATTATTAAAAAATAATTCTCTTTATGCACATTTATACGAAATTTTGTCCTATACCACCATGTTAAAAATTTAAAAAAAGCGGGATGGCAGCGCAACTTGTGAGACAATTTTTACCAAAAGTTGATAGGCACTAATTTATGTCAAGGTGTAACTACATACCAATTAGTATGCAGTAGTTCCTGAGTTACAGTTGCCACGAAATTTTATCACACACATACACAGACAGACAGGCATTTTCTAAAAATCGTCAAATCGTGTTCTACAGCTCTCAAAACGTGTAAATCCATCAAATTTCCGAGGTCAAAATTTTTACGAATCCAATACGTTCTTCCATTGAATATAGCAATATATATATATATATATATATATATATATATATATATATATATATATATATATTAATTGCGGAGTGACTCACTTATTATCTATTATTCAAATTAAATGAAAGTTGCTTAATAACATTATTCAATGAAAAAATTCATAAATATATTTGGAAAATAATAAATAATATTAGCATGTTCTATTTTTAATTTACCTTTGCGAAGAAGTCATTTTAGTTACACATTCCGATTTCAAAAATTATATCTTGCTCTTGCATAGTATGCTAGTCACCTTCAGCTATTAGTTGCTTGTCCTTTGATAAGAACGTTGAGTGTTATAGTATATCACTTGTACAAAACTTTTTAATAGCGATAATAATAGCACCATTTGCATTATTTTGTTGTTATTTTTTTTTTATAAGAGTTTTCAAAATAATTCAGGGAAACTAAGTAGTAAACTAGATGGCGTTTTATCAGGCAATTTATTTAGTAGGTATATTTTATTAGTTCACAGAAAGTAATTATTACTATATGGAATTGCCCATTTTGAGATGTCTTGAACACTATTTTACCATTTTTAGAAAATGTAAGAATGCCATTATGAGACATTATGCTGATTCAATTTGAAATTTTTATTGTCCAACAAGCAATACAGCGATTTACGCGGTTTATGAGAGGGTTAAATCTCAGGAACTACTGCACAAAATTGCATATAAATTTATATGTAGATGCACCTTGACGTAAATTAATGCCTATCAACTTTTGATGTCAACTGCACGACAGGTGGCGCTGCTACACAGCGATTTCTGCAATTTAAGGGAAGACTATATCAGGTTCTACTGCGTATCATCAAACAAAACTTGATACATGGGAGCAGGGCATTATGAGACATTATGCTAATTCAATTTGAATGCTTATCGGCCAATAGGTGGCGCTGCTGTACTGCAAATTTCCTCGATAACGGGAAAGCTATATCTCAAATTCTATGGCATATAACTATACGAAACTTTATATGCGAGATAACCATTATAAAAACGCATTTTTTAATATGTTATTTATGGACAATAAAACAGTCTTTCTTTGGATATTTAGTGTTAGTTTTCTGTAAGATGAAAATCATTTGCATTCATCATATTAGATAATTATAATAAATAATAGTTTTGATAATTTTTTGCACTTAGTGAATTTGTATAGGAATATATAGAAGAAAGTCTCGTGGTGGCCACAACATACTAGTTTTTCTTTGTATATGTTGGGGGCACATCCCGAAGGTAAAGAATTTCAATATGGGTATCTTTCAAAAGAACTCGTCAATACCTTTGAAACGAATGGTCGAACCGTAGTTCTGCGATGGTAATATTACACAAAAGTGGATAAAAAACCATTTTTTACGTTTTAACTAACTCAATTATTTTTATTTTTTCTTGATAGAAAACATATCAAACCTATCAAATAATGTAACACTAGCAGGCTTTGCCCGCTTCGCTGGCCACTAAATTTAAAGGAAACTCTTTTCTATATAGCTTTATAAAAATAAAATAAAACAAATTACTAAAATTGTCCAAAAGCTCGCTCCATGTCCCTGCTGTATTCGGCAGCGATTTGGTCATCCACTGCAACTCGGGCGCTTGTCCCTGTTACCTGCGACAATAGTTTACCAATGAGCTTCCATTTAGGTGCTTATTATATAACAGTTTCGAAATAGATAGTGTCGAAAAAATTGGAGTTTCCCTTTTATATTTGAATCCCAGTTACATGTGAACAACACTATACGTGTTGTTCACATGTAACTCGGACTGGACTCAAATGTAACTGGGTTTAGACAACATAATATTTGCTTTTACGTTATTTCATATGTTTATTTTGTTTATCCAATCAACCATTAAATGACAGCAATTTCACGCCAAATATTACAATATGCTGTGACCGGCTACGTTTATCGCATGAGACAATTAATTTTTTGTGTTTATATATAATTTATGGGTTGTAAACCTGATAGTACAGCCTTAATATAGTTAGTTCTCTTTGGCGGCTTTTGAATTTTTGTCACCATTTTAGACTTAAACCATTGTAACAATAAGACTTAATCCCTTGTAACAATATGCTATGAGCGCTATTTCTGCCGTATTTTAGACAACTAATCTTTTTATTTTTATATTTATTTCCCATTAAACATATTTTTATTTATTTATTTAAATATTAATTTGAATTTTTCAAATATTTCTGTTCGACAGCGTGCAAGTGCAGTAACGCACAGAGGCTCATTTGTTTGTATGATAAATTAGCATAGTGATTATTATATAAAAAAATAAATAAATAGGTAAACATTATCGTGTTACACAACTTTATTATGTCGCTCCATTGGCGGCTTTTGAATTTTTGTCGCCATATTAGCGATGGATTTTTTTTTTTTTTTTTTTTTTTTTTTTTGTATGAAAAGGGGAAGACTATTTTGCTAATAATTTTATCAGACTCTTTTTTGTTTATACATAAGAATCCTTTATATTCTGCTTATATTTTTAATGGTTTTTAGGTTTAAAATAGTGCTTGTTGAAATAAATTTCCTATCTTTAAAACTGCATTTGTTCTGTAAATTTTGTGTAAAAATAAATCATTTATGTTTTTATATATTTGATGCGCTACTTAGATTAAAATGGCTGTTTCTATATTAAACTTCTTGTCGAAAAACTTTCGGTGTACTTCAACACCAAAATTTAAAAAATCGCCCAGCAGGATCTGTTAATGAAACTGATAAAATAAAAATATGGTTCATAGAGTTTAAATAATCTATTTAAAAAAACTTTTAAAACCCAAATTATTAATGTATCGTATCACATACATAGATATAGTAATAATATATAGATTGATCATTGGGGAGAAAAAGTGATTCCTTTTCACTCGGGAAAAGACGGCGATTTTACCAAAATATGGCAGTCTTTCCCCGAGTGAATACACACGGGAATACACACGAATGTTTTAGCAAATAAAATTCATGAATAATTTATTTACTAAAGGTGAATGAAAAGCTCCAGATATAGTTTCAAATTCATTCTTCTTTTTTTTTCCTTTTTTCCTTCAATACCACTTAACGGCTGATTCCAAAGCTTTTTTTTCGGCATCAAAAATCTTTGCACGATAATATGGGGATGATAGATCTATATATATTAGTATATCTATGATCACATAAATCTTTTCGAAGATAGAATTAAACTTAATTTGAAAAAAAAAATTAATAATAATAACTTTTTTTTATTAACCAAAATAATTGATGAAATTTGAAATGGAAGTTGGTCTTGTGGGGTACAGGCTGAAAATTATATTTTTGTGTTCGTGAGAGAAAATTTAAAAGAATTTGAAAACTGCAATTTTTAAACCCACTTAAAAATCATGTGACTTAATGTGAAGCAGATTTTTAATTTTTTTTTCTCCTAACGGTTTCCATAGAATCTTCTGCTGTTGCCACCTAAAATTCATACTTTAGTTAATTTTAAAAAATCTAATTGTCCGATTGATAAGCTGTTTAATGCATCGGATTTACAAAAATTTTCCCTTTCATTTGCTATTTTATTTGTAACGATGCGACTGATATTTCTAATTTATTTTCTAATCTTTCTGATTTATTTTCCTCATTTTAAATAAATGTACGTTTTTATTATTATTATTATTATTATTATTATTATTATTATTATTATTTTGTCGAAAAAAAAATTGGCAACAATTAAATTATGGATAAAATTTTAAAATTTAAATGGCTTATTTATCAGAAATTAGTAGGTTATTATTTTCACATTTTAATTAATTAAGAAAAAACTAATCATCCGATTGATAAACTGTTTAATGCATCAGATTTACAAAAATTTTCCCTTTCATTTGGTATCTTATTTGTAACGATGCGACTGATATTTCTAATTCATTTTCTAATCTTTCTGATTTATTTTCCCCATTTTAAATAAATGTACGTTTTTATTTTTAATTATTATTATTATTTTGTCGAAAAAAAAATTGGCAACAATTAAATTATGGATAAAATGTTAAAATTTAAATGGCTTTTTTATCAGAAATTAGAAGGTTATTATTTTCACATTTTAATTAATTAAGAAAAAACTAATCAAAAATTCTAAAATCTGACTTCGATGTGCACAATGACCCTTCGGGGGGCACCTTTCTATTAAATCTCGTGACTGTCCGAGCTACCGTTTTCGAGAACAGTGAAATATACAAATATTGCTCACTTAATAGTATAAGGTATTATATATATAATTTATTATTCGTTTTTCACTCTCATAAGCTTAATGGTCATTTTTATTATCATTCAGGTCGGCGTAAGTATTTTAAGTTACTATCCTAACTCATTGGTTCTTTATCTACATTGCAACTTTTTGTGTAATTCTTTCCTCTATGTTAAATTCAGTTCTATATTTTAGTGTGCTGTTATTGTCTTAGTTCTATTAATAGCTAAAATTTATGATTAAATCTTATTACGATATCTATTATTTATTTATATATATATATATATATATATATCATTAAATTAAAAAGAATATTTGAATTTAAAAATAAGTCAGTAAATTTAATTCTGAATTTTTACACTTGTCATGTCTATTGCCCTATTAACTATTTTATATATACATATTTTTATTTAAATTTTAGATTTTTTTTTTTAAATTACATAGCAGATGAAAATCTTGCTTTTGTAAATTAAAATTTCTGAACTTCAAACGTGTCTCTATTTATAGCAATTGAGTGTTAAATATGAGGCACTGAAATAATATGTTTCTTGTCATATATATATATATATATATATATATCGGGCCATACAAGGTGTCCCATAAGTCTGTAGACATTTTTAAAAATCATAACTATTGATAGAATTGAACGCGGTTTGCGAGAAAATCATTCTCGTGAAGGAGGATTTTTTTTTCTGGTAAAGGAAAAATAATAAATAAGCTATTTGTCGATAGTGGGCGCTGTGCGTGACCAGATCACACATTTTCATGAAAAACTGTACTTTTTCGCTTGCAAATGTTTACAAGCATATGAATCCTATTCTATAGTGTCCGTCGTCACCATAAATGACAGCTTGCAAATGAGTTATAACACTGCTAACTGTGGCTTCAGTCGGCGGTTCTTACCTGAGGGAAAACATCTTCACCAGTAACGCCTTATCCACCAAGTCAACATCGCAATTAAAACTTCATGCATGCACAAGTAGGAGGCAAAATAAGAAATAAACTGTTCTAATCGCAAAGTTGTGCAATTTATAGGACTTTCATTTGCATATTTTTCTTTCACATCCGTCCAGAAAATTTAAATATTTGTCTAACTATCATCGGCAAAAAATGTAATTATATTTTTTTCTTTACCTATATGTATATATTTTTTTTCTTAACTATATTTTTTTTTCTTTTCCCCTTAACGAGAATGGTTTTTTCGCAAACCGCGTTCAGTTCTATCAATTCATTCAATATTTATAAAAAAGACACTTTAAAACCACGTAAAAGTTTTAAAAAATATATTTAATTAAAAAAAGACATTTATATTAAAATACATTTCAAAGCTTTTCGCCTTGATCAACAGGGCATCATCAGGAAATTAACAAAATTTAGTTTCACACAATGTGCAGTCATGCGTTCAAGTATATGTCTTACAATATCTAAAATCACTAAACTGGTGTTTGATTTTTTTTTCATATCAAAAGTATCTGTATTTGTCGCTTGATATTGTAATATAAATACTTGAACGCATGGATGCACATTGTGTGAAATTAAATTTTGTTAATTTCCTGATGATTTCCCGGTTGATCAGGGCGAAAAGCTTTGAAATTTATTTTAATATAAATGTCTTCTTTAATTAAATATAATTTTTAAACTTTTACGTGGTTTTAAAGTGTCTTTTTCATAAATTTAGAATGATACACGTTAGATACAGGCACGCTAAAATTCATTAAAATGAATTAATGTTTAGTATTTAAAATTGGACAGGAAAACTCTTTTATGTCTAGAGCCTCACATAGGAAATTAATTTGATATTTTAAAAAAAGTTTTTTTTTTTTTTTTTTTTTTTTTTTTTTTAACTTTCTGTAAAGCATACAATTGCATTTCTTTGGACGTCTAGTGTTATACTTCTCTGTGATGAAAATCATCTGCATTCAACATGGAAAATAATTTTAATAAATAATTAGTAATTGTAATACATTAATTTGTACGGAAGTTTCGTGGTGGCCACAACATACTAGTTATCCCTTTGAGTGCTATGGACGCACATATGCGTCCAGTGAAAGTCATTAATATAGACTATGGACGCAAATACGCGCTTAGCAGATGTTATCAGTATGGACTATGGACGCAAATACGCGCTTAGCAGATGTTATCAGTATGGACTATGGACGCAAATACGCGCCCGGCAAAAATGATCAGTGTACTATGCAACACTCGCATAAAGTATTCAGTCCCTGGCCGCGAGTATTCAGCACTCATAGGGTTAATTATCTGAAATTAAAGGGAATTTTAAATGATTTGTTGTTATTTTTGATTTATGTATTTTTACTTTCTTACATATATGTAAAGAAAGTATTGGATTCGTGAAAATTTTCGACCTTCGGTTTTCGACGAATTTACGCGTTTTGGGATGTCCTGAATACGATTTGAACACTTTAGAAAATATCTATATGTCTGTGTGTATCAAACATTTTGTGAACACTGTGTCTTACGAACCAATAAACAAAATTCAACCAACTTGGTATTAAGTTGAACTTGACCTAAACTGGTCCCTGTGGTTCCCCCCCCCCCTTTTTTTTTTTTCAAAATTTTTAACATAACAGTGCAGGAAAAAATTTCGTATAAATGTACATAATGAGAATTATTTTTAACGTGTAATTGTGAAATTAATAAATATTAATAAAGAAAGAGTAATACTAAATTAGAGAAAATATGTGTGTGTAGGAGTAATAATAAGGAGATTATAATGCAGTATAATTTATAAGCATTAGTATATGTATATGAACGATTCTCAGATCGTGGGATTAAAGGTTAACTTACGGACATTTGTTTTTTAAAATTTCTAACTTAAGTCATATTTTCCTCCCAGTATTTTATATAAGTATAGAAAGTGATTGCAGAATCATTAAAAGCAGCAACTAGTCTTGAAAATTAATAATCAAAGCATTTAATTAGTTGATATGTATATTACAGATTTCAGACATTGCTGATCTGTAAAAAAAAAAAAAAAAAAAAAAAAAAAAAAAAAAACTAATTGGAAGTTTAAAAATAAAATTGTTATATATACAGATATATAATAAAATTTTTTTTTTAAGAATACATTATAGTAAATGTCTTTTTATACGTTTTAATACACCAGAATACCATATTTCACCCCGGCAAATAAAAAAGGAATTTTGAATTTAAGTATTAATTAAAAAATCTGAAAAAGTATTAGAAAGTGAACGTGCGTGAAAAGTGTCACATCTCTATTTCGTAATTTATCCACTTGGGAGGAAGTTGAATGAGTTTTATCTGGAGCTAGTCAGTGATCGTTATCTTTAAATTGATTTTTCTTAAATACTGCATTTTTGAGTTGGGTTACTTTACTTGCCGAGATGTAATATATCAGATATCTAATCATTATTATTTAATAATTTGTCAATATATATATATATAGTAATATAATATTATCAGTGCAAAAATTTGAAATTTAAAGATATGTATATATATCGACGTTTCGATCGTTACCCGATTCAGATATCACAATGTCATATTTAGAAACGTGCATCTATTAAAAAAAAAAAAATTACAAAATCACATATAAGTTCTTAAAAATGTTTATAAAAAAAATAAATAAATAAATAAACTTAAAGATAGGCAAAATTATTTAAATTATTTATTAAATATATTTTGCATCTTTATTGTATCGTTACTTTTGGACATCTCAAAACAGTTCTTTCTAGAAATGTTTTACATTTTGGGCTTTATTTACACAAAACGCCCAGATATTTAAGAAAAAATATTATTCTATATATCTTTTTATGCGTTTTACGACATTAGGTGATTTTATAACATGCATTTAACGAATATGTATACGTTTCTATCATTTCTTGATTCGGTTATCGGAGTCTCTTACCTTAAGAAAAGTATATTTATTAAAAAGAAATTTTACAGAAATACATATAACTACTTAAAAATGTTTACAAGTGATTTTAAATATAGGTAAAAGCATTTTGCACTTTAATATATTTTGCGTTAAAATAATAGCGTTGTTTCGATCGTTATTTTTGAACATAACAAAATACAAAATATTTCCTTATGTAAAAGTCCTTCAATTGGTATTCTACTGGGTGAAAAAATTATCAAACAATTATCCATTTCGAATATTAATTCATTATTTTCCGTTAAAAACATCTGGAAACAAGTTATAGCTCTTACTTTGGTGATACATTGAATTGGTTAACGTTTTATTCGAAATTGACGTTTTTAGCCCAAAATGTTGAATTTTAAGATATTTATGCAAAGACTTTACTATAAATTATATCAATTCTTGTCTTTAAACAGAATTATAAACCCAATAAAAAAAAAAAAAAAAGGTGGGTGGTGGTGGTTGAGAATAATTTTATTTATTTTTAAGGCTTAAAGATATGATGTGTGTTCAGTGTCTGCCCACACGCCCACCTTTTGAGAACTGCCTGTACATAAAATTCGATTTCAACAAAATATTCTGCAATGTGCGGACATATATATATGTATAAGATTTATTTATAAATCAAATTCAGTAAATGATTTAAAAAAAGTTTTTAAGAATAAAAATAATGAAGAATATAATATTTTTCTTTCGAGTATGCTTTATTTTATTACATATAAATTCCCGAAGTAGAGCCGATAAAATATTCTCTCTCTCTCTCTCTTTTCTTTTTTTTTTTTTTTTTTTTTTTTTTTTTTCTTTATTGAAACTTATCATGCAAAATTTATGTAAATCTAATCGCTGAAAATGCTTAAAAATAAAACATCATTTATATTTTCATCAGTATGAGTAAACGAAGTCAATAGAAACTTTTACAACAGTGAGAACAACAGTTACACGTATAAATAAAAATATGAAACTAAAACACAAATCTTATGCTCTTATTTACTTATGTATATATTTGTTTATATATTTATGTTTTGTATATCATTTCTTTTTATTAAATTAAGTTAGATTTTTTAGAAGTATATTATGTTAATTTTATCATTATGATATCGGCAGAAACAAAACAGCAGAAAATATTCTTTTAGTATAATTTTGCATTTTAAAGCAATTTTTTTAATCTTAAAGTAAAATTTTATTATTTAAAGTGTGTCAACGTGAAACTCATATACTGTTGTTAATAGGGGTCAAGTCCCCTGCATCTGTTGTACTGTTGCACTGGAAGTAGATTTACAGGCAAAGTAAAAACAAAGGGGCAGTTCATTCACTTTCAGTGAAGTCAGCCTTGGCAAGAAACTTGGCGAGTTGGTGATGAATTTGGCCTCTTGGCCACCAAATTTGGCGAAAAATAGTAATTTAGGGTTCTCGAAGCTCTCCGATGCATGGAAGCCAATTTCTAGAACTTTCCATGTCAGAGTTGTTTAGAGACCTATTCTGAGCGATTACACTTTGGACTGAACTTTGTTCATGAGCTAGCGAAGATTACTACTGTGGAGTTTACTCCTGTGGAACAAGTGACTGTGTTTTTTCCCCCCTTTTGGACTGTTCCAGAACATTCGCCGAATAGTGACTCTCTGCACTACGAGTGACAGCTTCATTGGACTGCTACTAAAATAGTCGACGGGATAACAGTACTATTGGACTATTTCGAGAATATTCGTTGTAATCACAGTTTTACTGTACTTATTCGAAAAGTTACGTTGAATAAAGAGCATTCATCGACTAGAACCTGCCTATTTCTTTACGAACTACTTTCTCACAGAAGAAAGTCGACAAGTTTTTCGTAACCCTATACTTTTTCTGCTAAATGCGAGATTTTAGAAGTGAAAAACACAAAATTAAGTTTCATAAGTTTTTGAAACATTTTGTGAAAACTAAGTAATTTAGAAAACAATCATAACTTATTTTTAAAGTATTGGCTTTGCTTTTTTTTTTTTTTTTTTTTAATAGAATTTTTATTAAAGTTTTAGCATGAAGATGCAAATGTACGAGTTTTACTTTGACTGACTGTCTATAAAGAAATATATAATTTTCAAGAATTTCTGTTTAAAAATATTTCATTAAAGATAAAATGATAAAACATGACATATCAATGTGTATTTTTTAAATAAATAAATAATAAATCGATATCTGAGTTAAAGAAACAGAAAATGCCACGGAATAACTAAATTTGCAGACTACAAATTCATAATCTTTGAAGTAATGCAAATTATTCATTTTCTCCATTCTAATTTATTTTATGCATAAACATTGACAGATTATACAATAAAATTGGAGATATTTTTAGTTTTTGACATTTCTTAAGAATCCAGAAATTTCATTGTTCAATATTGTCAGCTTGTTATGCCGAACTATCTATTACTCTAAATAAGCTGTTTATATTTTAAAACAAAATATATTTAAATGTATAACAGGTTTTGTATGCTGTTTTTAAATGCATATTTTTAAATAAAAATTCCTTTAAAAAAATTTTTGTTTTTCAGTATAAAAGTGACTATACAAAACATTAGTAAATAAGCTAATAGTTCATTAAAAAAAAAAAAAAAAGAAGAAGAAGAAGAAGAAGGGGGAAAAATATTTGTGTAAAAAATACTCATTTTTCATTAGATGATTTAAAAAATATGTATACATAAGGGAGGTAAAATTATTTTGTGGTTGTGATATTGTTTTCGTGAAATATTATTCAAAACTGATTGCAAAACGAAAATAATTTTCCGAAGGTACTCGTACATTTTTTTATATAACTAAGCATAAAGTTTTGTTACCATTGATAAAATAGACTTAAAGCTGAATGTTAATGTAACTAATATTTTTATAGAATTTTAGTATAAGATAGATTGTAGCTTCAATAATTAGAAAAATGCAAAGAAAAACGAATCCGAACGGCGTCTGAAAAATAGCTTGATTTCTTTTTCTTTTCAAGTGACCGACATTTAGATATAAGATGGCGGTTCAAGTTGATTAGTAAACAGGCTTGTTTGACTTAAATCAGTTGATTTTTTTTTAAATCATTGATTTAAATCAGTTTTTTTTTAAACAAAAAAAGCTGTTAATAACAAGAACAGTGAGTGAGTTATGATAACCAAAGAGGATTATGAAATATTGGCACTAAATTAAAATCAGTAAAACAAATATGTACAGTCCAGGGGGGGGGACGCAACACTCGATGTAACTTCGTTCCTAATCGATGTACAAAATTGTAATAGGTATCATTAATGAAGCAAAATTTTGAATTGGGGGTCATCTACATATTAAAACGCGCACCAACTTTGATTTTTTTTTTCAATGGTAATACCCTATTTTTATTTTATATTTGAATTCCTGGGGTCGCGACGCACAGTGCATCGAAGTATAGGCAGTGGCGAATATAGGAAGGTTATGGTATTATTACTATCTATGTATGATGTTTTTTGTCACATTTCGATTTAAATATGTATATATGTATGATACTAAAAGCGATTCTATGTTTTTTTTAACCCTTTATAAGGCCACAGGAATATTTTCCCCACCAAATTCGTTATCATTTTATTCAACTGGCACCATCTTTTTTAAATAAAGTATCATTTCTCTAGTAAAATATCAGTATAAATATTATTTTTATAATATTGGTGCGAAAAAAAAAAAAAAAATAGTCATTTGTAGCAATTCTGCCTAAGCTAATACAATGGGTTGTGAGAAGTTTGCGATTAACTAAGAGAATAGTGTGTCAAAATTAAAATTAATTATTTCTAATAAGATAAATGATTTTTTTTTCTTTACATCAATTTTCATTCGTGAAATTAGTTTAATGTGCCATTTGAGAAAAAATTAACATTATAAAGGGGTTAAACGGTATCATATTTTTCTGCTGCAAACAGGTATTTAGAAACATACCTGATAAAGAAAGAAATGTTGCAAAAAAGAAGAGAATAAAAGGAAATAAATAAAAATTTCGTGAAGAAAATCTATATTTATAACGCAATTAATTTAGCACACAATGTTAAATATATCATCACATTACTGCTTCTTTTTTCTTTCCTTTTTTATGTAGTATTTCAATAGAAAACTCATGCAAGCATTTACTGACAAACTATGAAAAATTCACATTTGTCTTTATTTTTATTGCACAAAAACTTTTACTTTAAATCGTAATATGGGATTATAATAATTTTAACGTTTAGTAATTTAACATTAAACATTTATTTAATTTTAACATTTTATGACATATCACAGCAACCATTTACATTTCCCCCCTTTTTTTGGGTCTAACGGTACTTTTCAGTACCTTTAAAGTAAAATTAATTATTTTATTAATTATTTAAAAAAATAAGAATAATGTGATGGGGAACTGAGCAGAGTCCACCTATGCCAACTAGTTTATTTTTTCACGCATCTTTTCTTAGAGTATTTTTATTCTTATTTAATCGTAATTTCATTCAGAGAAATTCCTTTAAAAAGAGACAATTTTACGGAATATTAATTAGAATGTTGGCAGGTATGATTATACTAGGTAAATTGAGTGACTGCAATAGGTCTGTTTCTAAAGAAATCAATTTAATAATGATAACTGCAAACTTGCAATGCGTGCTTTCACAGAAACTTCTCACTACTGTCGCACGTGGCAAGCCGGGCATCGAAAATGTGCTTGCGGTACTATTATTCCAACATCTCCTATTTAATGACCGAAAGAACCACGTCCTAATGAGAAAATTCTATATCCAAAATTGAACAAGAAAAGAAACACGATGCTGCGTTTTTTGGTTACATTTGATGTTATATAACTAAGAGAAATTCGAGTTATGATTTACAAAATGAACTGCCGCCGCTTTATTTTCTGAGTGATTATTTTTCACGTGAACATTTTGACCTTTCCATAATAATGTGCATTGACATGACACTCTTTCTCTTGTTGAAAGACAAGAAAATCCTGGTATGGAGGACTAAAATTACTGAATCTAAAGGTGTACTACTAAAATAATTTCGTTCGTATTCTCGAAAATTTGTGTTTTATGTCATGTGACTTCTAGATGTCTCTTGACAAGTTTTTAATGCTTTGATTTCTTTTTTAAACAGTTCCACCCGATTTAGCAATAGATATTTCTTTTACATTCATATATAAATGAAATGTAATTTTCGGAATTTGTATTAAAGGCAGGGCTTGAATGTGATGATGCTTCTACTTCGTATTTATAGGTAAAATAATTTCGTTCGTATTCTCAAAAATTGGTGTTTTATATCATTTCACTTCATGATGTCTCTTGACAAGTTTTTAATGTGTTGATTTCTTTCTAAAAAGCTCCTTTCGATTTAGCAATAGATGTTTCTTTTACATTCATATATAAATGAAATGTAACTTTTTGAATTCGTAATAGCACTTAACCGGCCCTCTTCACGTGCCGTCGCCGGAATCCCGAGCCAGTGTTATTCTGTGGGAAATTTTCTTTACTTATAACTAATTAACTAATACATGTTTTTAAATTCTGTTTTCGCATTCAGAAAATTTTCAACTGTTAAATTGACGGACCTTTTTAAAAACGGATTTCTTTTATTTTTAATATTTTATTTTGAAGCTGTAAAATACGAATTTTCAATATGTGATTTTTTTTATTTTGCAATTTCAAAATAAAATATTAAAAATTAAAAAAATCCATTTTTAAAAAAGGTCCGTCAATTTAACAGTTTGGAATTTTCTGAATGTGAAAGCTTGAAGTAAAGAAAATTTCCCATAGAATAACATTAGCTTCTGCTTCCAGCGACGGTGAGTGAAGCGGGCCCTTAAACGCAATGTCTTTGAATGTGGTGATGCTTGTACTTCGTATTTATGCAAAATAATTTTGTTCATATTGTCGGAAATTTGTGTTTTATATCATTTGACTTCTTGGTGTTTCTTAACAAGTTTTTAACATATTGATTTCTTTTTAAAAAGTTCCTCCCCATTTAGAAATAGATTTTTTTTTTTTTTTTTTTTTTTAACATTCATATAATAATATATAATATATATTAGAGTGGTCCTTAAAAATTAACATTTAAATTTTTGTATGGGGCACCCACTTATTTTGTTCTATGTATAAAATAAAGACTTCCACAAAAATTTCAAAATTTTAAAACAAGTTTTAAAGGTGGCGACAGAGGTTTGAAAAAATTAAAAATGGAAAAATTTGACATATTTTGTAATTTCATTATAAATTATTATATTTTAATTACATTAAAAATCGAGACAATATACATTAAAATGTTCAATTTAAAATATTAAAATACACATAACATAAATTCGAGCCTTATTTTAGGCTCCCCATCAGTATCCCCCCCCCCCCTTTTGGCGAAAAGGGGTTATTTATAATATTCCTTGTAAATCTTGCAGTTCTGCTTATATTGGTGAAATTGGCCGCTCGAACATAAAAGAATTTCAAAAACCGCGATATTCGTTCTAAAATAGTGCAGCATGGCATAGAAACCGACCATCTACATGATTTTAACAATTCTAAAATAATCGTATGTAACTGTTCAAATTATCATTTAAGAATTTTCCTGAAAGGCTGGTATACGAAACCGAATTTTTCACCGCTTAATGAGGCATGCACAAGTCCTGCTGAATATACTGTACTTTCGTAAAGGAAATTTATTGTTTTTTCATCGTTTACTTTTGATGAATTTTACTGATGAGGAGCCTAAAATAAGGCTCGAAACGTTTAAATTTATGTTATGTGTATTTTAATATTTTAAATTGAACATTTTAATGTATATTGTCTCGATTTTTAATGTAATTAAAATATAATAATTTATAATGAAATTACAAAATATGTCAAATTTTTCCATTTTTAATTTTTTCAAACCTCTGTCGCCACCTTTAAAACTTGTTTTAAAATTTTGAAATTTTTGTGGAAGTCTTTATTTTATACATAGAACAAAATAAGTGGGTGCCCCATACAAAAATTTATTTTGTTCTATGTATAAAATAAAGACTTCCACAAAAATTTCAAAATTTTAAAACAAGTTTTAAAGGTGGCGACAGAGGTTTGAAAAAATTAAAAATGGAAAAATTTGACATATTTTGTAATTTCATTATAAATTATTATATTTTAATTACATTAAAAATCGAGACAATATACATTAAAATGTTCAATTTAAAATATTAAAATACACATAACATAAATTTAAACGTTTCGAGCCTTATTTTAGGCTCCTCATCAGTAAAATTCATCAAAAGTAAACGATGAAAAAACAATAAATTTCCTTTACGAAAGTACAGTATATTCAGCAGGACTTGTGCATGCCTCATTAAGCGGTGAAAAATTCGGTTTCGTATACCAGCCTTTCAGGAAAATTCTTAAATGATAATTTGAACAGTTACATACGATTATTTTAGAATTGTTAAAATCATGTAGATGGTCGGTTTCTATGCCATGCTGCACTATTTTAGAACGAATATCGCGGTTTTTGAAATTCTTTTATGTTCGAGCGGCCAATTTCACCAATATAAGCAGAACTGCAAGATTTACAAGGAATATTATAAATAACCCCTTTTCGCCAAAAGGGGGGGGGGATACTGATGGGGAGCCTAAAATAAGGCTCGAATTTATGTTATGTGTATTTTAATATTTTAAATTGAATATTTAAATGTATACTGTCTCGATTTTTTATGTAATTAAAATATAATATTTTATAATAAAACTAGCAGGCTTTGCCCGCTTCGCTGGTCACTATATTTAAAGGAAACTCTTTTCTATATAGTTTTATGAAAAAAAAAAATAATAATAATAATACTGAAATCGCTCAAAAGTTCGCTTTGGGTTCCCGTTGCCTTCGGCAGCGCCTTGTTCGTCCTCGCATTCTGAAATACCTGTCCCTATTGCCTGCGACAATGACTTACCCGTGGCCTTCCATTTAGGTGCTTATCTAGGTGCTTATATATGACAATTTCGATACGGACAGTATCGAAAATTTTGAAGTAGCCCTTTATATTTGAATCCTAGTTATATATGAGCAACATTATACGTGATATACATAATATTTGCTTTCAAGTTATTCTCTATATTTATTTTATTTAATCGATCAACCATAGAATGACAGCAATTTCAAGCCAAATATAATATTACAATATGCTATGATCGGCTACTTCTATCGCATGAGACAATTATTATTATTTTGTGGTTATATATACTTCAAGCTTAGTTAATAGTAGTTGGCATATAGAAAAATAAATAAATTAATATGTAAACTTGATCATGGTACAGCCTTAATGCCCTTGGCGACTTTTAAATTTTTGTTGCCGTTTTAGACCAAAATATAATTTATGCGATTATTGTTCCTACGCAAGCGAAGTGTGACGTCACTGACCGTCCGTGGATGCAAGAAATGATTTCCTATGTTAATCGCCCATTAGATTTTTTGTAAAAAATGATTAAAAATCGAAGAAAATTATTTCCCGATTTTAATCCCCATATTTGGGTACATATATGTTTTAGTTATCATGTGCATGTGTTAGATTGAGTTATTTTGCTGTCAAATTGACAAAATTTTAATTTTAAATTCAAAACTCTGTCGTTCTTGGCGCTTATTGTATTTGGTGATCAAAAACGTAATACGAAAATATACATGCCAGATGTATATTTTCGTAATATGCATTGTACAAAATATTGTTTCATATTATTCATGGAACAACTATAGTATTTCCCCTCAGCTAGATTTGGCGATTTTTCGTTGGCGATTATGGCTAAATCATAAATCTAAAAATCATAAATCATATAGCAAAAATGATAAAATCGTAAGCTAAATTATAAATCATAAATCATAAATCCAAAATAAATAGCATGCAGGCTGCCATATTATATCGCAAACAATCCAGAACGACATCGTTATCGTTCAAATCGGCGCCAAAGAAAAATCGCCAAATTCAGCTGAGAGGAAATACTATAGCTGTCTTAAAATAAGTTGTTAAAATAACCATGATTTTTGAAAGGAATTAAATTATGTTCGCCAAATAATTTGGCGATATTTTATTTTTTCTACCAAGGATGACCGATATCAAATCTATTCCGCTACAACATATTAGTATCTTATATTACATACTTTATTTAGACATTTGAAAACAAATTTGATTTCAAATTATGATAGAATATTTATCATTTCCCTTTCAATCAGTATATTAGTTGGATATTGTGTAAATATCATCCTTTGAAATGAAATGTTTGTGTTTTCAATCGAATATGGAAATTTGCCATTTTTTTTTCTAGAGTTTTGAAATTAAAAATTCAAATTTTGTCAATTTTACTACAAAAATAACTTAATATAATGCATGGACATGATAACTATTACATATCTATACCTAAATATGGGGATTAAATTCGGGAAATATTTTTCCTCGATTTTTAATATTTTTTTACAAAAAATCCAATGGGCGTTTAACACAGGAAATATTTTTCTTGCATCCACGAACGGCCAGTGACGTCATCACTTCGCTTGCGTATTTCTTTCTATCTTTTCTTTGGCGAAAAATGTCCGATCTACTTCAGCATCAAAATTATAAAAAATTGTCAAGAATTATCAATAAGAAAATACCTTTAATATATTGCTGAATTAGCGTTTATGCCAAGCGTGTTTCATCCGCCATACTACAAAAAAAAAAAAAAAAAAATCTGAAGTTGAGGTATATAAAAAAATGCTGTGAAATAAAATTCAGAAGAAATATGTTAGATTTGTAATATTACTATTTTATTTTAAAATTATAAAGTGTCATTTTCTCATCGACCAATTTAAAATTTAGTAATTTCTTATTTTTCGCGTGAAAGCATATTTCATTTTATGCTGAAAACAATAAATAAATACATCTCGTAAACATTTTTTGGCAACAATTAAAAATTTAAATGGCTTATATTAAGTCAATATAAGTCAATAAGTTTATTATTTTCATATTTTAATTAATTTTAAAGATTTTTTCAATTTTTTTTTTTTTTCCTAAACCATCCCTGACCTATAAGGAAAAAAACAAAAAAAGAATGATCGAAATCGGTCAAGCCGTTTACGATTTTATAAATAACATACAGACAAACATTCATTTTTATATATATAGATTACAAAGTATGTCAAACTTGTCAATTTAAAATTTTTTCAAACCTCGGTCGCCACCCTTAAAACTTGTTTTAAAATTTTGAAATTTTAGTGAAGTTATTATTTTTATACATAGAACAGAATCAGTGGGTGCCCCATAAATATTTTAAAGATTAATTTTTAAGGACCGCCGTAATATATATATATATATATATATATATATATATATATATATATATATATATATATATATATGTATACTATAATGTAACATTTTGAATTTATAATCGCATTTAAAGGCAGGACTTGAATGTGGTTATGCTTGCACTTCGTGTTTAGGTAAAATAATTTTCATGCATATACATTTTCTTATAAAATAAAAATAATTACATATGTTTATTATCGCAGCTCGCAGAAAAAGAAAAAAAGTGACTATAAATACTATCTATAATATATATAACGTTGTTCATATGTAATTGCGATTTAAATACAAATGTGCTACTTTCGATTGTGTCCGTTTCGAAACTGTCGTCCGATAAACACCCAAATTAAAATTCGCGAGTAAGACGTTCTCGCGAGCAATGGGACACTTACATGAGATATTGTGGTTGATGACTTCCGTGTGCTCAAAATTAACCGAGATATTTAATTTCAACGTTTAGAATTTTCCTGCATTTTTTTTGTCGGTCTTCATTAAAGGATTGGTAAAAAAAAAAATAAAAAAAAAAAAATCCTTAATGAAGTCCAAGAAAATGCGAAAAAATCCCGAGCGTTTATGCTAAATATCTCGGTCAATTTTTCGCGCAGAAAAGTGAAACTTTTTATTGGTTAAGATGAGTGTCAACTTTTACTAAATATGACTATAGAGATATGGGGACTGCATAAAATGTTCCTTTTTGTAATTTAAAAAATAAATAAATAAATATAAAAGATTTTTTAAGTTTAAATATGCCATATCATAAATGCTTACACTTTTAAGAAGCATTTTTAATTTGAAGTATATGTCTGGCATAAAGGCCTCCTCGCCACTTTGCTTTGCACCCATACATAGGTTTTTTTTCAGAAATCTTTATTCGTGTTCTTTCTAATTGGAAGCTTTTTATTGAAATTGACTTTGTCATCGCGTCTTCATGTCACTCTAAAATACAAGGCACCTCCACTTTAAAGTAAACGTAAAGCAAATTCTTACGTCAATGGTTGGCTCAGTTGGTTAGAGTGTCATGTTGATAATGAGATGGTGGCGGGTTCGGTCCTCGAAAGCTGATGTGTTACTTTTTTGCAGATAATTAATAGAAAAGATGTCATTTGTTAAAACAAAACCTTTCATTGTCCATACAATATCCTAAAAAATTTTTAATTAGTTTTTTTAGAAGCTTTTTTTTTATTATTATTATTTTAGTAACTAAAAAGAACAAAGGGAAAATTTAAGTGAAAAGGGAAAAAAAAAAAAAAAAAAAAAAAATGCTGGAAGTTTTTTTTTTTTTTTTTTTTTTTTTTTGTGGAGCCCTAAAAAGCATAAAATAAAATAATTTTATTCTTGCCAAGATATGCTAAAAAAAAAAAAAATAAATAAATAAATAAAAAATAAATAAAAGTTTCAACAATAGGAAAATTTTAAAGAAATGTATAGATATTTCAATTTTGTAAGAGATGAAAATTTTTAAATATATTAAAAAGCATTCAAAAACATTTTTTTTTTTTTTTTGGTTAGATTTTTCTGGATGTTCTATGATTTTTCTTGCCTGTTCTTTGACTTTTAGTTATAGCGTCATGCTGATAACGCAATGGTCGAGAGTTCGATCCTCGAAGGTCGATGTGCTATTTTTTTTGCCGATAATTAAAAGAAAAGATGTCAGTTGATAAAAGAAAATCTTTAGTTGTCTAGACACTATCCTAAAAAATTTTTGATTAATTTGTTAAGAAGCTTTTTTTATAACTCAGAGCTGCCAACCTAATCCGGCAAATTGTTAGTACCGCCCCTTTTTCTACACCACTTAATTTTTAAAGCAATTTTTCCTCAAATATATTTACGATGAATTAAGAAGGAAAAAACTCTAAGAAATGACTGGTGTAGAAAAAGGGGCGGTACTAACAATTTACCGGATTAGGCTGGCAGCTCTGATAACTAAAATACACAAATTAAAAATGTAAGTAAAAAAGCATTTTTTAATATTAGAAGCTTTTCCATAGTAAAGCCCTAAAAAGTATAAAATAAAAATTTATTGTGGCAAAGACATTTTATAAAGAAATGAAAGTTTTAACACTAAGAAAATTTTAGAAAAAAAGTATAGGTATTTAACTTTTGCAAGAGATGAAAATTTTTAAATATTCAAAGTATTTTAAAAAGCTTTCGAGACCTTTGAAATTTATGGCTTAACGAATAATTATACAAAAAACTAATATCTAAGAATTGAAATGAATTCTTCATAGATGTGTTTAATGTGCCAATAATGTGTCAATAATGTATGCTTTTAAGCTAAATATTCATCGCTTGTTTTTTGTATATTTACACGTTTTGAGGCTTCCTGATTACCGTAGTCAAGTTTTTTAACGTTCGATATTTGTCTGTGTCTTTTAGAGTGACTTAAAAACGAATTATTTCAGGAGATCCAAATATTGTCTTTTGAAGTTAATATAAGTTTGTTGCTGGAAAAGTTTGATCAAGATTGATAAGTTTCAATGAATGTTGCGTGTGAAAATTGTCTGTATAATTTTAAGTAAACTTTTAATTTTAATAACAGAATTAAATTCTATATAAATCTATGTGCATTAATGAAACGGGGGGTGAGGGGGGCGGTAACCCCCCTCTCACAGAACTAATTATCACATAAAACTCTTCCGAAGCCTAATTTGAATTGCTTAACATAAGTTTACATAACAGTACTCATTACCTTACCTCTTAATCTCCAACCTGTATTTATAGTATTAAATTTCAGGGTAAGAGAAAGTCGTGTGAGTGACACACCAGAATATTATTATTATTATTATTATTTTTAATACGTTCCTATATAAATTCATTCATTCAATGCAAATAATTTACTTAAAAGGATTATGTATTAAAATTTTGCATGATGAATACAGACGATTTTTTTCTCATAGAAGTACAAAATTAATATCCAAAGAAAGTCTATTTCTATTATCACAGATCAATGGTTAAACCATTGGTTTTAAAGGTATTGACTACTTCTTATTTTTTAATTTCATAATCATTCGTTAAAATATTTATCATTGTGCAATTTTATAGCAAATTTTGTCCTTTACCGCCATGTTAAAAGTTTTAAGCAAGCGAGATGGCAACGCAATCCGTTGGCCAATTTTCACAAAAAAGTTGATGGACATTAATTTATGTCAAGTTGTAACTACATATCAATTTGTATGAAATTCTGTGCAGTAGCTCCTGATGTATAATTGCCACAAAATTTTTGTCTCTCACACACAGAGACAGATTGACAGAGATATATTTTCTAAAACTGGTCAAATCGTGTTGTAGACCTCTCTAAATGTGTAAATCCATTGAAAACACGAAGTCCAAAATTTTTACTAAATCAATACTTTCTTCTATTGATTATTGAAGAAAGTAATAACATTTAATTAAATTCAAGATCGGAAGATTTTTATAAAGCTGGCTTTGCACTAGTTACATTTCCAAATTAGATAGTAACTAGGTGGCATAGGTGGACTCTGCTCAGTTCCCATCATATTTGTGTTCTCATAAATTTCTAGTGCTAGACATATTATAATCATGTTAAGAGAAATTAATTTGACCAAAGCTTGACACAGTGACAGAATGAAATCCCCGTCTTATAGGCTATCCACCATTCACTTCGATATATTTATCTTATTCTAATTTATTAATTTATTTTATCAGGGTGAATTCCGTTGTTTAGTTTCCATGCTACTATTTCCAATGCAATAATCCTCAAAATTCCTATTTATATGAAATTTTTTTCAATTTCGCTGTGTTGATAAAATCTTAAATTACGAATAACTTATGAAATTTTCTTATTAGAATATTTGTAGTCAATCATGTTCAAACAAGTATCATAAATGTTATTTTGAAGTTGTCTGATATATTTATGATTCTCAATATGGACGCTTATGCTCAATTTTGCCTCATTCTGCCATGTTAAGAAATTCGTAAATTTCCAATAACTTACGAAATTTTTATATTGGAAAATTCATAGTCAATAATATCCATGCCAGTGTCCTAAATAATATTTCAAAAGTGGTCTGACATCTTTACAATGAAAATATCCCTTAAAATTGACGTTTATGTGAAATTTTGCCCTATTCTGCCATGTTAATAAATTCGTAAATTCCAAATAACTTCCAAAACTTTCAAAATAGCATGTTTATAGTTAATGATGTTCATTCAGAATTCAAAACTGATATTTTAAAACTGTCCTGACATCTTTACAGTAAAGATTTTCTACTTAATGGACGTTTAAGTGAAATTTTGCCCTATTCTCCCATGCTAAAAAAAATCGTAAATTTATAATAACTTACGAAGTTTTTTAAGTCGAATGTTGCAAATGAATAGGGTTCTTGCTAGTGTCGAGAGTAATATTTTAAAACTGATCTGACCTGTCTACGATCATTTGTTCGTGAGATATCGTGTACACAGACTAATAAACTAACTAACGGACTAACAGACACCCTACAGACGGACACCATACAGATTTTGTCATTTTTGGATTCCTCACACCTGAAAACGTGTAAAAAAGTAAAAAAACTGAGGTCTAAAATTTTCACGATTACCTAAGTTCCCCATACATAGTATGATGGGGAACTAAAAATATGCGTCGTTTTAAAATTTTGAGACCAATATCTAATATATTAATTTGATACAGTGTTTGTTTTTCTTTACTTACTAGCAGGTCCACCCGGCGCTGCTCGGATTGAAAATAATGCTTATTAATTTTTGAATTGAAGAAAAACAAAGTAAAAAGAGTATGATATGGAGTTAAATTAAATTAAATTAAAAATTTTATAATATTGCGACTGAACGTTTTGAAGTAATGGATTACCCAACACAGGAGGTTCCATTAAAACGTGTTGACGAATCAATATAACTTATATGTAACAAGTAAGCTTTTATATAAGAAAGAACGCATTTTTGGAGGCATTAATTTTTTCATTTATTTATAAATATTAAACATAGGAGTAAACAGAATTTAGTTATTTATACGATCGTTGAATTTTAGTTATTTAAATGTTAAAATTGAGTTGTTGTTGATGTTGTTTCGGGAGTAAGGCCGATTGACTGCACTAGGATCCTAGGCCTGAGCAGGAGTGCCCTCCACGGGGATCTTTCTAACGGAACCTTGTCTGTATTTACATAAGTTTCGGAGAAAACCACGGAAAACTCCGAACGGATAGGCCGACGAGTGCGACCGGGGATCGAACCCGGCACCTCACGTATTAAAATTGAGAGAATAATTTAATGGAATAGAAAAAAAGCTGTAAAGTTAATCACTACATGTATTATCGCAATAAAATCCTAATTATATCGATTTGAATTCATTTTTAGAACTTAAGCTAATAATACCACAAATATACAATTATTTAAAAAAAAAAAAAAAAAAAAAAAAAAAAAGTGTTTGCACGTTGTTATTATTATTATTTTTTTTTCCCTACATAAAAATAAATGTATTTACTTTCAAGCAAGTAATAAAATTAAAAAGAAAGAAAGAAAAAAAAAAAAACCTTTAAAATTATTTACGTGCAAATGAAT